>CAEFZP010000961.1:630000-639063 GCA_903064625.1 Mallotus villosus
ATCTCTATCTCTCTCTCTCTCTCTCTTTCCTCTCCCTCCCCTGCACTCGTTCCTACTCTCAAGACATTCTAAGAATACACAATTCTAGTCTTTTCACTCGTCTTCCGATCGCAGCGTCTCTCTCGCAGTGTGATCCCCCCCCCCATTCCCACCCCGTTACACCACCCCCCCACCCGTTCGTCTCCCTCCCCTTTGTCGCTTCGCTCCGTCTCTCTCGTGCTCTGTGTTTTGGTCTCTTCCTCTCACTCTCCAGTCTGTTGGTGGCACTGTGGTGGATGCCAACACCCTGGCATCCCAAAAGGCCTACATATGGCTGACTGTTTGTTGTGGTGCCCGGGGGTAGGATCTGGTGGGCCGTTTAGCTACATCCCAGCCTATTACCACGACGACTACTGCGCCCTCAATCACACTTCGCGATTCGCCGTCTCCCCCGTACGGCACGCCCCTCACCCGCTGTCTCATGCACACGCGGAGGGATTGCCTCTGTGGTACGACGGCGGTTTTAGACCACCCCGTTTTTTATGAGCCACTTGGGGTGCGTGACATCATCAGTGCGACGGGGACAGCTCACGGTGGCCTGGTCGTCGTAGAGACGGGCTCTGTCTGTGGAGTCGGATACGGAGCCAAACAAGCTCTTTTCACACAGAGCGTCCCAGTCAAGGACGGGTGGGGGTGGGGTTGGGGGTGGGGGGGGGGTGGGGGGCTCACTATCAGACAGATTGCCAGAACAGAAAAAAAGGATGTGGTCCAGGTTTCATCGCCACTAACGGACCCCATGTCCCAGGCTCCGTGTGTACGAGTGTGTGTGTGTGTGTGTATGTTATTCACATGCTTTACCCTCCATTCTGAGCAGTCTGCCCTCTCCAATCCTCTCCTCCTCTCCTGCCCTCCCTCTCTGGTGATGTCACTATGAATCACAGCAGCGTCACACGCTGCTCCTCTCATGCAGCTCCTATTTTCAGATACCTGCGTTGTGGAGCCGAGCCAAGCAGCCACTTCTTGTGTGTGTGTGTGAATGAGGGGCTCTGACGAAGATGTCAACCCACAGCATGCTTCCTCTCCGTCGACTGCCACGTGTCGAAGGAGTGCGTGTGTGACTACGTGCGCATGTATATATATCATATGGGCTTACGTGCGTACGACGAGTGTGCATGCGTGTGCGTGCTGTTCCGGTCGCCTGGAGAGGGCTAAGGAGACGAAAGCAGTTCTTACCGACTTGTCTTTGAGGCGCTCTCCCTTGATGAGGAAGTCGGTGCTGCCGGGGCTGAGGCTGGGGCTGGGGCTGAGGCTGGGGCTGAGGCCGGGGCTGTTGCTGCCCGTGCTGCTGCTGTCCTCGCCCCCCCGGCTCACCTTGTAGACGGTCACGCAGCTGAGGCCTCCGCCCCCCAGGGGGAGCCACCCCGAGTCGTCCCGAGTCATGACCACTGCTCTCACACGCGCATAACTGTTACTGAGGAGAGGAGGAGGAGGAGGAAGAGGAGGAGGAGGAGGGAAAAAGAGTAGAGTCGTTAGCAACTGGGAACCACGCCTATTGAGGAGATGTCCTCTGTTTGGCTGCCAACAAAAGGATCCAGCGAGAGTGGTGTGTGTCGCGTTGATGATGACGCCATGGCAGCTTCCATGTGGTGTTGCTATGACAACCAGTCAAATTGAGGGGGTACTATTCAGCTGTGGAAAAACGAAGCACCTGGTACCAAAAGCGAGGCGAGTTTTAGCCGGCACCATGCAGTGGAAAAGCGCAATTAGGAGACCATACCATTGCAATGTTTTAAAACATGTCTAACAATCACTGGAGTCATAAGTAAGGCTTTGTGACCTGTTTTGACTGCTTTCACGTGTGTATTGCCACCAATAGTGAGCAATGCTTGTGGTGGGAGCCAACCAAATATAGCCTGACAACATAAACAGTGGATGTGTGCGTGTTCAGCCTGTGTGGCCATGACAGGAGTGGAGGCTGAGTGGCCACGGGGTCAAACCCAGGCCCAGGCTGTCTGGACCAGGCCTCACCTCTCAGGACAGGCATAGGTGGGTCCAGACTGTACCTATTCTCTATATCCTTCTCTCTACTTATACACCCCCCCCCCTTCCCCCACCACTCTTCTTTATACGACTCTCCTTCAGCCTGTATCTCCCCACCACCTCCCGCCCTCCCTGACCCTTCCAGCAGTCTGCCATTTCCTGATTAGATAATAACATTCCACTGAGCCACCGGAAGTCCCAAAGGTCAAAGTGTGCTGAGAGCAGCACTTTACTGCTCCTCCAGGTTACACATTAAAGACAGGCGGAAGAGAGGGAGGGAGGGAGGGATGTAGGGAGGGAGGGAGCCAGACGTCTTGTACTCTGTGACACAACGCACTCTGGCCAGGTCAAAGTTTTATGCCCATGATGTCACATGACCACACCCCCCAACACACACACACCAAAACACTGACTTGACAGCAGGTTTCAACAGACGTCTAAAATAAATAAATAGGTAAATAAAACCGTATCCGTGCGTGAGGCTGACATTAGCCAGTTCAGAATCACCGGCCCCCTTCTCTTCCTCTGCAACTTCCACAGAGTGCTCGTTTCTGTCCTCACCTCCAAACCTGCACTTTGCTCTCCTAGCCCTCACGCCCTTGGCAAACCCTAATGCCCTGCTTATTAGTTATCAATTAATCCCACATGAGCCATCGAGCATTAAACTTATTTGTATTCACATCCAGGCCACGTAGAAAAAAAAACGGCGTCCTGGCAATAGTTGACCAATGTTTCCTGCAGGATTGATGACCTCGGTTAATAACTCCTGAATAAATCACCCAGCAGGCAGCTCTGAAACCCAGGAAGCTACCTCCGGCCCTGCGGGATGGGAGGGAGGCCTGGGCCGGGCTACACCACACTAGGCTGAGCTACACCAGCTACCTCCGGCCCTGCGGGATGGGAGGGAGGCCTGGGCCGGGCTACACCACACTGGGCTAAGCTACACCAGCTATACCTCCTCACCACAACAACTCCAGAGGCTCCTGGCTATGCTAATCCCCGTTAGCCTTAGTTCCTGCGTGGTGGCATCATGCAAACCCTAGCTTATGTAGCAGATGTGAATTAGTTAAACTCACTCCTCATGTATACAGTACACCCGCGCCAGGCAAAAGCTTGTTTTTCGTTGGATTGGCTGGTTAGCAGGCCCCGAGTTTGAGTACTAGTGTGAGACTGGGATGAAGGGAAGTGACGGGCAGCACGACTAAAGTTGTTCCGCTTAGATGCAGGAGCTAACGTTGGGACATGGTGAGAGAGCCACCAGTTCTGGGAGAGAAAGGGGAACCGAGGCAGGGTGAGACAGGCAGGCTAGCAGAAGGCTAAAACAGCCAGTCGAGAGGGCAGGCTAAGACAGGCAGGTTAGATGAAGACATTTATGAGGCCTGTGTCTTTGGCAACTCTACAGGAGAGGATATATCTCTCTCTCTCCTTCTCCCTCTCTTTCTGATATCCTGTCCCCCAGACAAGGCCAGCTGGTCCTGCAGTACAACCACCACAACAACGTCTGACTTCCTCCCAGCAACCCAGCAGCCCCTTCCTGCTGCGCCTCCGCCTCGACAACGCCACAGAACAGGAAGCAGGACTTCTTCTCCACACAGACGCCGGTTCTTTTGACAGTTTGGGGCACGGTGGGGGCAGTAAAGGGACTGTAAAGGGGAGGTAATATCGCCCCTGTTGTATCTTGTACCCTCTACGGCCCCCAATAAAGGAACTTGGGGGCGTGTATGTCAGTCATGGGGGGGGTTTGGAGTACAATAACAGAAGGCAGGCGGTGGTGTCGCTCAGCCATGACTAGGGCACAATGACCAGGACCTGACCCCTCCGCCTCCACACACAGGGGAAGGGGAACACAACAGGCCCAGTCTACCAGCCATAACACAACACCATAGCTCACAGGGACAGAACGTGTGTGTGTGTGTGTGTGTGTGTGTGCTAACGATGTTCCCGATGCTGTTCTATTACTTAGTAGGAAACATTGTGCATTGTGAAAGAGTAAGCAGAACCAGGAGTATTGTAGTGGAGGATCTCCACTCACAACCTGCCAACACAAGCGTCCAAGAAAAAACCCTTTCAAACACAACAACAGGACAATGACCTCCATAAACCCTCAGGGACTGAAGATACTTCAATCCCACCTGCTCCTCTCCTACACGTTTTCACCTTCACAGGTTCTGCTTCTTTCGGGAAAAAAAACACTCTTAAAACATGATGAAAAGAGTTAGTCTGCCCCCTACACACATGCACACAGACACACACACACACACACCATCCACCCTCTGTCCGGAGAGGGATGGTTGTGAGAGACAAAGGTTGGTGTGGGCGCCCCTCACTGGGAGTACACAGTCCAGTGGACACAATGAGAGAGAGGAAGCAGATCAGCTGGCCTGGCCACACAGAGGGGGGGGACAGGGGGGGGGGACAGGGAGAACCTCCCCCCCCTCCCCCCCAATTCCAAATTATTCCAAGTTATTCTGCTGGATGACTGACTTCATTTCCGACCGAAAAGGAGAAGAAAACAGACAGAGTGAGTGAGTGAGAGAGCGAGTGAGGGGTGCGGGGGCGGGAGGGAGGGAGGGGTTGCAGTTGACAGCTCTCATCCGGACTTAAAACCCTCAAGTTCATCACCAAACTAGGACATGTCTCTCCAGTAATACAGCCTGTTTAGGATTGACGCTGCTGTTTGTGAGTAAAGATTGGAATCTAGCCTCGCGATAACACTTGATCATCCAATGTAGGCCTAAATGTCAATGGACAACATAAGAATGTCTTGCATTTGAATTAAATAAGAATATATATTACGTATGTGAATAAGGCATACGTTGAAATGTAATCATGCCAGAAACCAAAAGTTTTCGACTGTGACGTTCTCGCATGACTAGTTAGGAGATATAACATTCACATCTGACAAACACACACACACACACACACACACAGAAGGGCTCTGGGCCTGTTCTTGAGAAAGCACGTGCTGGCCAGGCAGGCTAGCAGGCAGGCAGGCCTGGGCCCAGGGCCGGGGGGCAGGCAGGCAGGCAGGCAGGCAGGCAGGCAGGCAGGCAGGCAGGCAGGCCTGGGCCCAGGGCCGGGGGGCAGGCAGGCAGGCAGGCAGGCAGGCAGGCAGGCAGGCCTGGGCCCAGGGCCGGGGGCAGGCAGGCAGGCAGGCAGGCTGCTCCAGTGTGTGGTGGAGAAGGGGGATCCTGGGACAACCATTTCCTGAGCTGACAAAGTGGCCGTTTGTCTAAGGCTCCGGCCCACAGGGCTCCAGCATGCCATCATGCTCTGCCTCTGCCTCCCTGCCTCGGCCCTGGGCTTCCCAGCCCTGGAGAGGAGGGCAGGGGAGGGGGGGTGGGGGCAAAAGAAAGGAGGGCGGGGGGGATAAGAAGGAGTGGAGGGCGAGAGAGGAGAGGAGAGGGAGGATGTGGCCTGAGCCCTGGGAGCTCGCCAAGTCACCCTCCCTCCCTCCCCCCTCCGTCCTCCCTGGCTGCCTCTCTCCACACAATGGCCGCTTCTCTGCTGAAATTTCACGTTATTGGATCCCGGGCCTGCAGTTTTGTGTTCTCACAATGTCCAGGCAGTGGAGCATGCTGCAGGAGACACACTCTGCAAGCTAAAGGCTGGAAAACCATTCCTCTTTTCATTAGCATCAGAAAAGGGGAGAAAGGTCTCCCCCCTATCCCCCCCCTCACCCCCCACACCCCCTCTCCCTCGCTAGCTTGTACCCTGACAAGAGGGAGGCCGTCAGGCTCAACTGGAGCCCCTTCAGGTTTAGGACTTTCTCAAAAGGAAAATATTAATAAAATGATCTTTAAAAAATCATTGGGGGCTAAATAAACCCAATCTGCTTATCCCAATCGGATTCTATAGATTAGCCGTGCAGAGGAAAGGAGCCGCTTGGAAATGAAGAGACGGGGTGGTGAGAGAGAGAAAACGGAGAACTAGAAAAAGCTGCTTTTCTCAGGCGGTGACTCATTCTCTTTGGTGGCTGAAACGTCTGGTTACCTTCCACGCTGGCTAAGCAACCGTTATCAAAGGATACACGGTATATTGTATCTCCATCTCCCTTTAAAAGACTGAAGACCAAATGTACCTGCTGTGCAGACAGAATTCAGATTGTCCCTAGCTATACAGGACATCCTACAGGGCAGGGCTGCTATGTGGATTCTGTTCTGTCTGTAGGCATCTTAGAAGTTGCCGTTCATCTTCCTCTTCGTTGACTATCATTTGTTTCAAAATGATCCGGATGATTCTGAAGATGACGGGAGGGCAAAGCTATGAAGCTTTGGCTCCTGGAAGACATTGTGTGATGTTGTGTGTTCTCTTAAATCCTCCCATATACCTACTTATCTTTTACAGTCACAAACACACATAACAAGCACCCCCCCCCCTCTCTCTCTCTCTCTCTCTCTCTCTCTCTCACACACACACACACACACACACACACACACACACACACACACACACACCAACCCCTTCCTGTTTTCAAAGAGTTTGGAAACTCAATCAAAGACACAAGGTTTAGTATTTACATCTGTGGCCTTTTATGTCTGTGGCCTAGCAGGAAAGAACCCTCTTCTCCCAGCTGCTTCCAACAAGGCCCAGCTTTCATGTCCTTAACCTAGCCCGGCTTTCATCTTCTTACCCTAGCCCGGCTTTCATCTTCTTACCCTAGCCCGGCTTTCATCTTCTTACCCTAGCCCTGCTTTATCTCTTACCCTAGCCCTGCTTTAATCTTCTTACCCTAGCCCTGCTTTAATCTTCTTACCCTAGCCCTGCTTTAATCTTCTTACCCTAGCCCTGCTTTAATCTTCTTACCCTAGCCCTGCTTTAATCTTCTTACCCTAGCCCTGCTTTAATCTTCTTACCCTAGCCCTGCTTTAATCTTCTTACCCTAGCCCTGCTTTAATCTTCTTACCCTAGCCCTGCTTTAATCTTCTTACCCTAGCCCTGCTTTAATCTTCTTACCCTAGCCCTGCTTTAATCTTCTTACCCTAGCCCTGCTTTAATCTTCTTACCCTAGCCCTGCTTTAATCTTCTTACCCTAGCCCTGCTTTAATCTTCTTACCCTAGCCCTGCTTTAATCTTTTTACCCTATCCCTGCTTAAATCTTCTTACCATAGGCTTTCATGTTCCTAGTCTACCCCAGCATTTCTTCTTCCTAGCCTAGCCCACCCTTCATGTTCCTATCCCAGCCTTCATGTTCCCAAACATGTTCCCGGAGGACGAACCAACGACCCCATCTGACGAGAGAGGTGAAGCCTGCAGACAAGTCACACGGGACACATCGCAGAAAAGGCTAAAGAACCGAAATACTCTGGGTGACATTTACGCCAGTTTGTGTCTGCTCCTAAAATACTCAAAAGAGGAAACGAAAAATCGAAAAGAGAAGTGGCTCGTATACATATACAGAATTCTGGCCCCGGCGGCATCAGTCATGGGAAGAGGATAAGCTGCTGACCACATTTGTACAGTGCAGTCTGTTCACCGTACAGTACAGTAGTGCCTGTTCACCGTTCAGCTGTACGGTAACAAAGCATCAGTCTCCTGCTTTATTACTAAGGATTATTGTCATTAATCATGCAAACAATCCAGCAGCCCCTGATGGGACAAACACACAGGACCATAAATAGCTTGTACACAAGGTAATTTTAAAGATTATGCAGCCAATCATCCCCCATATCTAATTATCATATTCTAAGAATCTGTAAAAAAGAGGAGGCAAATTATCTCGGTACTCCCTCTCAGAGAGAGAGAGAGAGAGGAGAGAGAGAGAGAGAGGAGACTGGTGAACAAAAGACACTTACACATTCAGATCACAGCTAAAGTGTAGTTTGTATGTCACACATGTGTAGTTACAGAGGAGCAGTACGGCCCAGGATCAAACATCAGGTTAGCTTGTTATGCAAGATGTCTACTTCCTGCTTCCACATTTTGTTTGAGAAAGTTAACAAAAATTCCAACACGGTCGGAACAGCCAAAGGTGGTCAGAAGGCTTACTTCCCAAAAAGATTACAGAAGCAAAACCGGGTACTGTTTTGCAAAACCAGAGAACGATCAAGCCTCATGGGCGCGACCATGTCTGTGAGTTAGTTGCTGACGTAGTCGGTGGGTCCCATCAACGCTCGTTGCTTATCCTACTATGACACAAGATCCCAAGCTAAACCTACTCATGGACCCTCTGCATTTACGAGACACCTAAAGCCAGGGCTGCTAGCTTAACATCACGCTGTATCCAGGCAATAACCTTAGGTACCACAGTGACAAAGAGTAAAAAGAAAATGATTAACTTAAGAGCCAATTACCCCCCACCCCCCCATCTCCACCAGCCCCCCCCCCTAACCCCCCCGAATACCGTGAACCATAGAGGAACAGCTGAAGCAGCTGTCCGTCTGTCTCTCTGTTGTCCCAGGGCAGGGGGGGGGCGGGGGCTGTTAGGGGTGTGGAATGTGTTTGGGGAAACTCAACAGAGGAGCAGGAGGAGAGAGCAAGACAGCACTCAGGTGATAAGATCAGAACGGCAGCATCGGCATACCCGAAACGCTGCGCTGTCAAATCAATCAGGCTGATAGGAGCAGGAGGAGGATCACCTGACCGGCCAACGAGGAAGCCGGAGAGAGAGACACAATCTCCCACCCGTTAGGTCAGATCGATGGGAGTCACAGGACGAGGAGGAGAAGCACCGTCCACAGAGAGACTCCAACGACGCAAGTGAGGTGACTCTGGGCAGTTGGGCCCGGCGTCGGAGGTAGGGAGAGTCACTGGGCGTGATGCTGAGAGGGCAGTGAGTGTCCATGCCCCTGCCTCTACCACAGGCCTGCTGGTTCACAGATACATCGTCATCCTGCTCCTCTCCCCCGTCATGAGAACCCTGCTTCACACCACCACACCATCATAAACTCCCACATCTACACACAAACATTATTGAATAAGTACAACTACTTCCTCTTCTCGTTGCATTATGGTGATAAATATATAAGCGTCTCTGAGTCCTCCTGTGCACGCATTACACTCTCAAACCACACCAAGCCTAGAGCTACATGTATTGTAGGCCAC
>CAEFZP010000962.1:0-30957 GCA_903064625.1 Mallotus villosus
GGTGGTGGTGCTCGGACGGAGGGGCTGGGGCTCTTTTGCCGGGGGGGGGGGGGGGGGGGGGGGGGGGGGGCCGAGCTGCCTCTGGGGAGAAACAGAACGGACGCCCCGCCCGGCCGGGGGGCAATCCCACCCACTCTGTGTCTCCGTCCTCTATCAAACACCCACCCCCTGCCACCCGCCGCAACCGCTGAAAGCGAGTATTCCCCTCCCCCCCCGAGGTCTTCCTTTCCCTTCTTTTGGCCTTTTCTGTGCAAGGGGGTCGGAGAAAAGGGGGCTCCTTTGTCCATACCCCTCTTTCCCTTGTTTTTTCTTTGCATTCTACATTAGTACAGCAAACAAACCGTCTCCGTCTTACGTGTGGGACGTTCCTCCTCCCTCCCCCTTTCTTTCCCCAAAAAAACCCACCTCTCAGTCCTCTTTCTCCTCTCGAACCTTCTCCCTCCCCTGTGCCACCCCCACCTACCGGAGTGAAGGGGTCACCCATCCCCCCTGATCTTCTCTTTCTCCTCCTGCTTTTGGTCCCCCACTCGTAGAGTATTTCGTCACTCCTTCTGTTCGCGTTGTCCACACTTCCTTGATTTTCGCGCTTGTTCTTTAGGTCTTTCCCTACCTTTTCTAGCCCTATAATGTCCTTTAGCACCCTCTTGAGAAGGGAGAAGGGGTCCTTCCTTCTTGTTCTTATTAGTTTTTTTATCCTAAAAGACAGAGGTCCTTTACTTTCCGCTTTTGTCTTTTCTTCGTGTTCGCTCTAGGGTTCTTGGGTGGGAAGGGTCACTGTCATTTCCTCCTGCCTCCTCCCAGCTCTCCCCCCCTTGAATGCTGTCAGGAACAGCGGGTTCAACTCAGCTCTTAGTGCGGGGCGGGGGTGGGACCCGGCTTTCTTTCTCTATCTATCTGTTTCGATTTTTTATTTTGGCTTTGGGTGTTGTTTTTTTTTTTTTTTTTTTCTTTGATCCCACCGGCCCTCCCCGCGCTTTCCCCCTCCTCGTCTTCTCGCTTCCGCCCTTCTCCTCCCTCGTTCCTTCCCACCTCCTCTTCTCTTGCAGGTCGCCAATACACACACACACATATAACACACCACAAATCATATATATATACATTGATATATATACACACCACACACAACATCCCCACACACAACACACACACCCCGTTCCCTTCTCTCCTTTTTTTCCCATTCTACTCTCTCCATTTTTCTTCTTCTGTTTCTCTCTTTGTCTTCTTCTCGAGTAACCTCGACCTCCGCCTGCCGAATGTATACTTCCGGTCACGAATTTCCTCCCCATGCCCACATCCTGCTCTTCCCGTGGCCTCCTCCTGTTTCCTCCTTTCTCCTGAGAAAACGGTACGCCGAGGTAATGGATACGGTCCCTGTACTGGATCTGATACCCTGCATAATACCGCTCCGCGGCTTTCTACGTCGACGCGAGCCTTTACTCCGGTCTTCCACCATCTCTTTTGATTCGGATCGGTGCGAGTCGTCTATTTCTGTGCTAAGTATTCCATCCCAGTGTGTTTTCCCTGAGCTGGGCGTCAATGTGGCCCTCACCCAAACCAGTCGCCCTGATCGGTTCCCTTTCAAACGGGAAAGTTGTGGTCCTGCGCCACCCAGGGCTCTACCTTTTCGACTATAGAATAACAGATATCCAAGCTTTTCTCTCACTCACTCTCTCACACACACTCACACACACACACACACACACACACACACACACACACACACACACAGCAGGGGCGGCCTCTGGAGAGAGGAAACCCAGGAGGAGAAAGAGGAGAGGCCAGGGCCCACAGCTGGGGGGTCATACCAGTGCAGGGGGAAGAGAGAGCACACACACACACACTCTTTCTCGTGCACACCAGCAGACTTCTGACGAGCACGCCTTTCTCCGACACGACGGAATGAATGAAGAGCTCTTCCAGGCGGAGGTTCGTTGGAAATAATGTCTCGCTGCCTTTTGGCTGCGTCGTGTGACAGAACAGCCACCACTCACTCTCTCTTGGTCTCTAGCAGCCTTGCACGCAGCATCTTGTTGACGTGTAGGCTTATAGGCTATCGTACGCACGCACACACACACCACACACACCTCAGACAGCACAGTTACAGGCCAGCTCAGGTAGTCTGGCAGCTTGGAGCTTAAAGTAGAGACTGTTGATTGGCCCTCCTGTAGTCAGCCTGTCACAGCTGCACACCGGCGAATGAGTGTGTGTGTGTGTGTGTGTGTGTGTGTGTGCGTGTGTGTGTATGCGTGATACATGTTAAAGAGGTGCTGCAATGCAAGGCCGCTGACAGCTCATCTGATTAGAAAAGGAAAGTTCTAGACGATCGCAGCTTCCAACTGGATTCCTGCTTGATGCAGTCATCCTTTCGTACACAAGCCTGACTCCCTCCCTTCGGATACGGGCGGGGTCGTCAGGGAGGCTTCTGGGAAAAATCTGGTTTGGAGGAGGAATGGAGAATCATTCTAACCACAGTGTCTCCCAGCATGGATCTGAAGCAGCACAGACTGGGTGGTCAGTGTGCACCATGGCCCTTCTGGAACTCTCCGCCCTGCATTCCGATGGGGGAAGGTTGGCTAGCTGGATGGGGTAGGGTGGGGAGGGGGGTGGGAGGGTGAGGAAGGTCGGGGGGTGAGGGAGGATCTTCGCAGTCATCCGGGCTGACGTTAATAAAAGCGTTTCTCCCGGCTTGCCCCGACACATGTGCACACACACACACACACACAACACATGTGCACACACACACACACGACACATGTGCACACGCACACACATTTATAAATACTCTCTTCATCACGGACCTTAACGACGCTCATTACTGCCGAACAAATCAGCGCCCACACACTCCTACATAAAGCAGAACTCGTCAGCGAGCTCCTGGAGAGGAGTGTGTGTGTGGTGTGTGTGTTCTGTAAGAACCTGCAGAACTTCCTGGCTTCTCTCTCGCAGTGTTAGCAGAGAGGGCTGTGGTCTAACTAGCATGCCCCGTCCACAGGGTGGAACTGAGAAGCTCCTTGGGGTTCCCGTGCCCACGTCGCTCGTGACGCTCCCGTCAGCCACATCCAAACCTTCCGGAAGAATCCCGGGCACTTCCTGTCAGCGCAATGAGATGCTTTCAAAACGGGTGGAAGTTTGATGAAATCCCCCGGGGCGAGACTGCACAGTGCACACAGTGACATCATGTTTGCAGCCTCAAGTGTGACCGGGCTTTTAGAGTTGTAGGTTACATGGACACAGCTCACATGCCTCCCAAACCTGGATCAATACAAAAGAGGTTTAGCGTGTCTCAGTCCGTTTGACTTCCTGGTTTCCGTCCGTCTACGCTCACGGCTGTGTGTGTGTGTGTGTGTGTGTGTGTGTGTGTGTGTGGTGACGACCAACGACAAGTTCCTGGGTGGGAAGAGGGACCGTGTTTGAAACCCCCCACCCTGTCTCTCTCCGTCTCTCTCCGTCTCTCTCGTCTGCATATGTCTCTGAGTCACTGTGTCACTCTGTCTCTCGCTCCCTCTGTGTCTATGAAGTTATGACCACAGAGGGTTGTGAATCACCTGACCCCACGGCAACCACCTCCAATCGCCCGTAGCAACCACTTAGCCATGCCGATAACTGGGGTCTTGACAAACAGCCCGATCAAGGTTATCTAGTATCGGATAGGCCTGACACTGGCCGTATTGTTAGCAAGCAAGTGTGTGGGTATGTGTGTATGTGTGTGTGTGTGTGCGCGTGTGTGTGTGTGGTTATTTACAGAGGCCTGTCCCTACAAGGCCATCAGGCCTGATGAAAAGCAGCGTTGAGGTGACTGTAAATCCTGGTGCATGATGGGATAGGGGTGTTTTGGGGGGGGCACTTAGCCTGGCTGACACCTGGCTGGCAGAAGGGGGGTGGGGGGTTTGGTAGAGAGCTGGGTCTGGAGGTTTGGGCTACGGACAGCCCTGGGACAAGGTGTGTGGGGGGAGGTGGGCCAGACAGCATGTCTCCCCAGGGTACTAGGAGATGGGAGGGTTTGTGTGGATTTTCTTGTCCAGTTTCCCCTTAACTACCGGCTTATCAGCCAGCATGGGAAAAATACACACTAGATCAGCTAGGTCTGGTACGGAAACCTGGGCCCGGGCCAAATGCACTCCCTGCCACAGCTAAAGCACAGCTAAGCTAACGCAGAGTCACAGATTGATCTTTGTGGGTTGTCACTCGCTAACAGCCACAGTAGCTAAGCTAACTAAACTAGCACCCCTCCAGGCTCAGATCAAAACTGAGAACGGCTCGCACACTCAGTTCTCGCTAACTGCTAGCTAGCTAAGCTAAAGCTCCCTCACACAGAGAGCTCCTATTGAACTGCCGGTACAGAGAACAGAGAGCGGGGCTAACCGTGCCAAACTCTCTCCGCTTCATAATTAACGGAAGTTTCCACTTCTTGTGTAACTCAATTTACTGATAGTCGCTCCTCCACCCCACCTCTCTCTCTCTGTCTCAGTCTGCCAGCTATGGAGGAATGTTAATATGACAGTCTAGTTGCTGCAGTCAGAGAGAAAGAATGAGAGAAAGAAGAGGTAGGACAGGGGACTTCCTTCACCAGCACACTAGTTTGACTATGATTACTACACTACAGTAGCACAGTTTGACTATGACTACTACACTACAGTAGCACAGTTTGACTATGGCTACTACACTACAGTAGCACACTAGTTTGACTATGATTACTACACTACAGTAGCACAGTTTGACTATGGACTACTACACTACAGTAGCACAGTTTGACTATGGCTACTACACTACAGTAGCACACTAGTTTGACTATGACTACTACACTACAGTAGCACACTAGTTTGACTATGACTACTACACTACAGTAGCACAGTTTGACTATGGCTACTATGCTACAGTAGCACACTAGTTTGACTATGACTACAACACTACAGTAGCACAGTTTGACTATGACTACTACACTACAGTAGCACACTAGTTTGACCGTGAATACTACACCAGTTGGACTAATACTGAAGCACAATCAGTCGGTATCCACCCAACGCGTGTTCAGTTTGCCGACACATTGTCAGAAGCCCACACATGCGTCCAAAAGGGGAATCAAACCTGCAACCTCTTGATCTACAGTCAAATAGTGAAACTATTGTAGTTACTGAAGCTAAAACCACACCCAATCTGTGTGGGTTTGTGGCTGTGAGAATAGAGAATATTCACTTGACACAAAAACACTCCCCCCCCCCACACACACACACACACTCCCTGTACGTGACAGACATACACAGCACATGTATGACCTCACACTCCCTTCTCAAGGTCCTGGAGCGTGAGGGGTACAGGAACGTGCTACGCGGAGAGGAGCGCACACGCACACACACACACGCATACGCACAGAAAATCCACCACTGAATTATGCAGCAGAGCAGCTTGCGATCGTCTGCTAGCATGCTTGGGGATGACTTTGGTGCAACCAGGAGAGAATGTGCTGACCAACCTCATCCACTTACGAGAGAACTGACGTGCAGCGGGCTCTCTATCTCCAGCTGAGGTGGGACGGCGGTCCCACTCTGGTTGACTTGAACACGGTTGGGGTGTGGTCGATACATTCCTCGAGCCCGGGTTAGGGGTCCAGTATTGTGGGCCCTTGTGTAAGGAGATATGGTGCCATGTATTAAAGTGGCATATTGTTAGTGGACGCTAGACTGGATTCTGCCTCTCTCTCCATGTGTCTCTCTCTGTGTGTGTGTGTCTCTCTCTCTCCTCTCTGCTCTCTCCTTTCCAGTTTCCTGCCACCAGAACCTGACCCAGGTCTCCATCTCCAAGGCAACCGCAGCCAGGTGTAGCATTACCAGTCACCCGTCTCCACCCACCTCTCCGGTTACATTCACAGAACGGTTTCCGAAACAAGCGCACCCCACGGTGAGGGGGCAGGATACCCGGCAATGGAGAGAGATGCTGCAGGTAGATAAAACACATGGGGGGGGGTTAACGCCACCTGGGAAACAGGCAGACCAGCACTGACGCATGGCCGAGTCGCCGACCAGGCCGTTCTGTGGGAACTCCTTCAGTCAACAGCAACACGTCTGGGAGGGGCCTTGTGAAGGACAGACCCTCCCCATTGGCCCAACAAAAGAGCTGGACTAATCCGGTGTGGAGAAACAATTGACTGGCCTCCCTCGCTCCCTCCCTGCTCTCTCTCCATGCAAAGAAGGTGCAGGAGCCAGAAGTGGACAGACCCACGGCCTGCCTGCGTTCCCACCCTCGACCTCCTCCCCTCTCTCTCTCTCTCTCGCCCTCCTCCCCCCCCCACCCTCTCTCTCCCTCTCTCTCCCTGCTCCCTCCCTCCCTCCTCTCCCTCTCTCTCCCTCTCTCTCCCTCTCTCTCCCTCTCTCCCTCTCTCTCCCTCCCTCTCTCTCCCTCTCTCTCCCTCATCCCTGGCCTCTCCTCTCAGTCAACACAGCTATGAAAGCACATCACACTGTGCCAAACCATATCAACCCTCTTCATCTGCCCATCCCTCTCTCACACACACACACACACACACACTCCGGAGATCCTGCCAGCCACATATGGAACACATTTCTGTCTGATGACATACTGGATCCAAACACACACACACTATGTGGGTTTCTGATAAACACAGGCCCACACACTAGACACACACCGCACAGGAGCCCACCATGAGCCTGGAGGGACAGACGTGTGGGAGTCGACCACTTCCTAACATTGACACACACACACACACACACAACCCACCCAATGGCACTGTGCATATGTGCACCCACACACATACACCACAGACAGAGAGCTCAGCCTTCTTGGGTTGGTACCAGTTTTGTCCCTCTCCTCATCTTCTGTGTGTGTGTGGTGGTGTGTGTGTGTGTGTGTGTGTGTGTGTGTGTGTGTGTAGAAGGGGTTACAATAAAGCTGGGCTGACAGCTAACATCAACAAACAGAAGAGGGTGGGGTTGTGTTTAGGGACATCCCCGGCACAGCGGCATCCCACACACACACACTTCTTGGCAAGTGATGTTATTACTCCCAGGCCAGCAGTACTGGATGTGTGTGTGTGTGTGTGTGCACTCAGGAATGCCCCCCCCCCATGCTGCTCCAGGTGGAGCCAGCTCCTGGCTGGGGATGGAATGAAACCCCAACACACGGAACAAGACAGAGAGGATCCCAGACACACACACACACACACACACCACAGATGTTCAGACCAGGCTGGAGATCTACAGAGAATGCACGATAGGCTTTCAAACACGCACTCACACACACACACACACACAGGATGACAATGCTTATCTCCCCAGTCCAAACTGACCCGAACCGATATACAGACACACATAAACACAAGCCCCCGCCATGTGACAAGGTGTTTCCTGTGTCCAGACATGACACGTGACGTGCAAGCGTGTGTTTGTGCAGGTGGACAGCACAGGCACATCGCCGGGCGAGACGAAGAGCAAGGGCTTCTGGGACACGACGTTCGCCCTTCCCTTGGGGAAACACAAACACGAATACAATGGAGCTCTTTACAGTGGGAACCCCTCGAACCCAATCAGGAAAGAGAGTGTCAATAAACCTACTCTGTCACTTCTGTGATCCTGAGCGAAGGGAGAGGGGGAGGAATTTCAGACCACAGGACAATGTCAGGCTTCATCAACAAACACTGACTGATCATCGGGCTGACAGGGCTAGAAGCTCTGTTCAGAGGAAGGGTTGTGTACCATTGTGCATCCCAGGCCAGACTGTGGCACATTGCAGAGATGAATGGCTAGCTGGTTACTGTGGCTCTGGCTGGCTGGCTGGCTGGCTCAGTACTCTGGCTGGTTACTGTGGCTAGCTGGCTCCTCTGACTGGCAGACTAGTAGCTACACTGGCTGGTTGCTTTGAATATAAAAAAGGCCTGTTGCATTCCTAGAGGCAGAATACAAACAACCACAAAGTATATGGCCGACAGGAGGAGGGGGGGGGAGCCATTTGTGCTGGTGAAAGGAGAGGAGCTGGAAAACAAGAGGCTCGTCTGAGGGGGGCTAAGACACGGCCCCGACTCCATACTGCGGAGCGGTCTCCTTTCCTCGACTCCTCGCCTTAACTCCCGGGGTCGGGTGAAGGGAGCGGGGTAAGATTCGATCCCGCCGCATCTCACCTTTCCTGACGACAGCCGAGGTTGAGGGAGGGAAGGATACAGGGGGGGAGGTGAATATATTGAGGCACAGCCCTGGTTGCAGGACTGATCCCTATTGATCTGGCTGCAAAGCACCATGGGAGTCTGAGGGAGGCAAAGGGTGTAAGCCAGACCAGCCATTGGCCGACAGCGCCTGTGTGATCCTAGGAGGTCATGAGCTGACGACACCTCCTCACAGGCCAACAGGGCTGTTACTGACTGAATGATGACAACAGGGGCCAATCGGGGCTCTGGATGAGATGCTTGTAATCCAATGAGGAGAGAGGAAGGGCAGGGTGAGATGACCGTTGGGCAGCAGAGCCTCTCTGGGGATTAATAAGGACTGACAGGCAGGGAAGAAGAGGCGCGCACACACACACACAGTCACACACACATCCACCAGCCCCATCTACAGTGCTATGACCACTGACCGCTCTGCTGAACACACACAATACAATGCTTGTGTTTTAGAGAGAGGGGGAGAACCAGAGCGAGAGGGGAGGGGGATATGAGAGACAAAAGATTGAGGGACGACCATATGGAATAGAGATATTTATAAATGACACGTAATTATGTTGTGTGACCCACTGAGGTCGTGATCTTTGGCCCTGTTCTCTGAAAATTACACAATTATTATTCTGAACACACACACAGACACACTCTCTCTCTCTCTCTCTCACACACACACACAGCCTTGAGCTGTGACAAATAACATTTACAGCTTCATCTTCCTGCAGAAGGAATGGAGGGATGAACAGATGTGTACAGGAGAGGAGAGACCCAGGTGGGAGAGAGAGACAGAGAGACAGAGAGACAGAGAGACGAGAGACAGAGACAGAGAGACAGAGAGACAGAGAGACAGAGAGACAGAGAGAAAATACACTTTGCTATTAAAACTATGTGTGATCAAACAATGGGTAATCTGTTAGAGCATCATGACTGGAAAGGAGCCAACTACACAGATAAATGCACCGTCAAGTAATCCCAATCCCAACTCCCGGGTCTGCGCAGATTACCACTCCTCGGAATAATAATCCCAAATGACCACTGTGTTTGCATTACCTCATCTATCTTGCTGTAACCGTGGTTACAGCAGGCAGCCTAATGTAACGTAATGTGTTTTAGGACTTGGACTACGCACACACACACACACACACACACCAGCTCAGTGGTAATAAGTGGGCTCACTGGAAGCATGTATTCATCTTGTTGACAACTTCTTACTTTTTTTCAATTAGGAACAATCTTTGCAATAGGCCACACATACACGGTATCTTATCATGGCACCGCAGCCCTTCAAGTGACCTCAGACTAACCAGAACAGTAGCCCTCTAGTGAGTGGAGACAGAGGGAGGTGAGGAGTGTGTGTGTGTGTAATGCTCTGGGTTGCTGAGCAGACAGAAGCTGGACAGGACTCTCTGCTGCCTCATCGCTAGACCGTTACCATGGAGACAGGGTGAGCCAGGAAGGAGGAGTCACATGATGTCAGCGAGGAGAAAAGCCTACAGGGTGAAGAAGCAGTTGGTCTCTACACCTTGACAATGACACACACGTCCAATGAGAGGAACCAAGGGTTATTATGTCTCAGTGCTGATATTGCTGCTTTGACAGAGCAGGAGAGAAACACGACACACAAACAGACATGGATATCTCATCTCTATTCACAAACGAGAGACCAGTTCCTGGTTGGTGTGTCTCTGAGGTAAGCCCTGTACTCCCTCCAGGAAGCAGGAATCTCACACAATCACATTTCCTGTATCCTGCTTCTTTAGCCTCACTCTGGGCATGCTCCAACAGCCAGACGGGATGTGATAGGTGGACCTCAAACCTGGAACCCCTGACCCTGCAGGATATATGGAACACACTCATCTAGACCAGGGGAAAAGTCCCATTCAGTGTCAGCTAAAAAAAACATGCAAAGTTCCAAAATATCTTAAGAGCCATTATGCCCGCTTGCAGTCTCAATGTGTGTACGTAAACATGACTTCTACCCTTCAGCGCCGAGCTACCTCCATTTAAATACGAGTGGAGCTTCACATTCCCGAGCTGGCCCTGGTTCCTTATTAGGGCTACCGTCTCTCCAACAAGCCTCTCCTGCCGTCCACAAAGCCTCGGTGAGAAGCCCTGAAGTTCCCATCAGCCACACTTACACCAGGATCAATAATACTGTACTGGAGAGGGAGGGAGGGAGGGAGAGAGGGGGAAAGGGTAAGAGAGGGGAAAAAAAATGCTACTGGGCTGGTTTCTAAGCCCAAAGCCCTTAAGACTGCTCGGGTTCTCTGGCCAAACTCCAGAGGAAACGTCTTAGGTCAGCAGTTAGCACTGGTTGAATATCTCCCAGCGTTTTATTGTCACGCCAATAAAGGTGGCTTCCACTACCAGGATTAGTTGGGAGGTTTTGCTGTTGCAGTCAACAAAAGAACCCAGTCTTGCTCAAAAAAACTAAAAAACACTACATTACAGACCAATCACAGACAGGCCTGTCTTGAGTAGCAGTAGAAGAGCGAATCGTGGTTTAAGGAATGCAGTATAATGAGTTGCAGTGGACTCCACACAGTAGGTAGTAGACAGAGGTGCGAACAGATGCTGTCCAGTCCACCAAAAAACCTACATGCAGCCCAGTCCATTAAAAAAAC
Source organism: Mallotus villosus (assembly GCA_903064625.1). NCBI lineage: Eukaryota > Metazoa > Chordata > Actinopteri > Osmeriformes > Salangidae > Mallotus > Mallotus villosus. The sequence continues at coordinate 10,783 of CAEFZP010000962.1, forward strand.
GGTATGCTTTACAGTCCACCTTAACCAAACTTGCATAATGTCACGTCCAGAGTCCAGCATGCTGTTCAGTCTACCTTGATACAAACCTGCATCATTTCAAGTCCACCTTAACAAAACCTGCATCATATCAAGTCCACCTTAACAAAACCTGCTAACAGCCACACAAAAAAAACGAGTTTTGTGTTTATAAAAACGACATATCCGCCAATTCACAGCAATTTCCCATGAAACCCCTTGAAGCTTCCAGGGTTGGGAGCTGAAAGAGGCTTGACATTGGTACGCCAGTGCGCTTCTCAACCTTCATTACAGTAATGGGGAGAAGCAATCGGACATCTCGTTGGCTTCACCCGCACCGCACAGAGAATGGTCACACCGTGGCATTTGAACACAGGAACATTAATGAGATGAGACCAATTCAAACGGTTCTTCTCATGCAACCTTAGTGAACCCTGTACCACCAGGCTACAAGCAGAGTTATTCCCTCTAAAGTTAATCCAACTAGCAGTGGCTTTGATCATTCCCACTGACATTTTGCACCGTTTCTGGGCAGGCTGGTGTGCAGTGTAGTGTTGCTCAAGTGTAACAACCAGACATGGTGTGACAGTGAAACCCAGACTAGGGGTCGGGAATCTGACACATGGGGTTGGGAGTGGTTGCTATGAAAGGAAATAGGCTCTGCTACATGTGTCAGGCTCTCAAAATCAGACATCAGAACCACATGGCCAGACATAAATGAAGGCCAACCATACTGGCTAATAGTGTGCGGGAAGAAAACAGGCAGAACAAATGCATACTTCACTATTGTGCTTCTCAACACGTAAGTAGCCTACTCCCTAACCACAACAACAGACCGTTAGCTGCTCCGCTCTAATAATTAATCGGCTCAGAAGTGGAGACCCCTCGCTGCCTACCTCACCTCCCCTCACCCCCTATCCCCCCTAAACCCTCTGGCAATGAGGTGGGGGTTGCTTCTACTGCGCGCCTAAAACACTGTTGTTGGCTGCAAGAAAAACAGAGAGACACAGACACAGCACAATGCAACAACGCATTGACATACGAGAGCTAAACGTTACCCAATAACGTGTAATTCCGAAAAAGAATGTGTGCACGTAAACAAGGTCGAATCGAGTTACCGGCTAGTTCTCACAATTGACATAACAGCAAAGCCACACAGAACCCACCCACAATGTCAACCACAAGTAACATAAATAAATGTCCCTTGGTTGAACATTGCGCCGTCCGCAGAACTGTTAAGATTGCTAGAGTAGCTAGAGCCAGAGGCGTTTGTCTCAACTGTTCTTATCCTTACGGGCCTTGTTGGAAAATAATAGTTTTAAGGATGATTTCACCATTATAAGCACGTGTACATGTTGTGGTATTGAAGTCTTTACTAATCCACAGATATGTAATCGTTGTCAATGTTGATTTGGCTGGTAGTTTATACAAACCGCATGAAACGGAATAACTACCTTGGAACACTCATCCCTCACCTCTAAGGTGCCGACTCTTTCACTGTGGTGATGTTTGTAAACAAAATTGGTCGACTTTATTGCAGCAATTCAAGCAAGCATGCTTACTGCCTTAGTAACGCAACAACACTGCATTCCAGTTTGAGGAAATGTAAGAACAAGTGTGATAAACAGTGATTCTGTTGACCAGACACAGAAGCGATAAGTCGGAGACTGCCACGGGGTGCCTCCTCGGCTACCCAGCTAGCTAGTTAAGGCCATCTCAGCTTTGTGCATCAGCTAGCTAATTGCATTCACTTCGGGTCTACCATTGCATGCTGCACTTGCCACAGCTCGGAATGGCAAGTAATAGCTAACGTAGCAGGCTTAAACAGGTTTATCTGCTTTCATATGGTATTTAGGCTAGCTAGTGGATCAGTTTAACCTAGTGTCCAAACGTTAGCTGGAAATTAACTGTCTAGTAATGGGAATTTGTACCGTTTCTATAATGCTCTACAGGTATTTCGTGAATGTTGACAGAGACCCATTTTCACAGAGATAGCGAGCTATCGCATTACGAGGCAATATGATGCGTTGTCCCTAGCAACCTCGTCCATTGATTGCATTGGGTATGATTTGCACCACTGCGATTATCGGGGACCGCCGGGTGCGGCCTGTCCTGTGGCGAGTCCACGGGCTTACCTCCGTGGGCTGGCTGATCTCGAACAGGTCGAGCCGGTTGGCGTTCCAGTGGTTAATGATGTCGGCTAGTTTCCGCCGTTCCTCCTCCCTACTCCCCGACATTACGAATAATGATGATTCCCTCTCTCACTGAAGAAGAATCCCCTTATCCACGACAAAAAAGGCGTTTGATCCAACAACGTATCGACAAAAAAACAAAACGCCCAATATGTAGGTTCTTCAGAGGTTTCGTCTCGCTGTCACCCGCGGCTGTACCTCTCTCGCTTACCGCTCCAGAGCTGTCGCACTCCCGTTCGTCCTCCCAGAGAAGCAAATAATGGACTAGGATAGCTCGTTTTGGTACAACTGGGTTATGCAATGTCATATGACGGGGCTAAACCGGTAAGGCGGAGCGAATCGTTCAAATCGAAGAATGCCAGCCACCAGAAACAACCTCTTTGTCTTTCTTCTTGTGTATTTTTGGTCAGTTTAAAAAAATATTTAGGTACTTTACACGTATTTTTACAAAATCATGCAGCCATGGCCATTATATATTTGATTGTAAAACAAAGTTTGGAAATCGAAGGCAAAAGAAGGCAGCAGCACGATTCACCCCCGGCCCGGACGGGCGCCCGAATCAAAAATACAATCTCGCGTTCACGTGCTGACAAACCATCGTGTACGCGCGCAGCGGTGATGTATGCCTTTTGCCAAGTTAACTATTTCGACGTCATCGCCATAACACAAAGCATTGAAAATACTTTTCATAAACGTCACTATTGGACGTGTCTGTGAAACTGAATGTACTTCATTTGAATGCAATCACATATTATTCTATCAGCAGCTCTCTTTTAATGGGGGGATGGCAATCCCATTTAGATTTAAATTAAGATTGAATATTGTTTGTAATCTTCTCTGCATAGTCCTGATGTTTCTGATATGTGTATCTATAAGCAGACACACGGAATGAGTGTGTGTGTGTGTGTGTGTGTGTGTGTTCTTCTCCCTTGGTGAGCAGGTGTTGAATGTGACAGCTCCATGATAAGCCAACCTCCCTCTAACGCCACTACAATGAAACTGGGAATGGACCTGCTGGGGAGGACTGATACGGGTCAACAAGGTCTCTGTGTGTCCAGAGAAACACTGATACCAACAATTGATGTGGATCGTTATGTCCCAATTGACATAGTAATTCTCCTGCAGATCTCTGAAGTCAAATCTCTGTTAAACGCTTGGCACAACCACATACTTGTATTTGCTCCATTTTTGGTCGGGCTGTATAGTAAATAGTGGTTGTAATTATGATGTCACGTTGCGTGTGTAGATCAAATGACACACCTACAAACGGATGGAGGGCGATGACACGTTTGTGTGTGTTGTTCCTGTGCTCGTACCATGGGAGATGGAAGGACCATGGGGGGGTGTTCAGTCAGGCAGTAACACGTTTAACCTGACTGGACCAGCTGTGCTGTTTGGACCGGGCAGCAGGGAGGGGAGGAGTAGATAAACCGGCAGGCAGAAGGGCAGATAGACTTGCAGGCAAGGCAATGAGGCAGAGAGAGGGAGAGAGAGAGAGAGAGCGAGAGAGACATAGAGAGAGAGAGTGTCAGGGAAACAGACAGACAGGCAGACAAACCGCTGGGCCTATCGTGCGCAATGACGCACAGCGAGTTTGTTACATCACTTTGCTGCTGTATGTAAACCACAGAGATCTTCTCTATCAAGTGAATAGAAACCTACTGAATGCCACACCACACTCTAGAACTACTGAAGATAGACCACACTACACTGGTTTTCTCAACCAACTTCAAAGCTACTACTTGTATAGTACCACAACACACTGTAGGTACTATTTGTACACCACCGCTGCACACTAGGAGCCAGATGATGATACACGAGGAACAAGAACAATGCTATCTTATGACATATAAGCCAGTTGCCTGGTCATCCCTATCTACCCGTATTACTATCATTATCAAGGCCAGCATGTCTGTAATAACAGACCCGACAAAGAACACAAACATCTCAGGGATACCCAATCTCATACAAATCAAATGACCAGGAAACGGTGTCTCTGGTTTGTTCAGATACCGTCAGAGTTGAGATTTAGATCAGTGTCGCATTGATTCCTGAAAGTGTGAACCAGCCCATTGCATCAGACCCGCATCACCACCGCCTTCCTTGGAGGACTATTTCGAGAAGCGCTTGTCTTCTGACTCTGCATGAGCAATTCCCCTGGACCTGACTCCCTATCTCAGCTGTGCGAGTGTGACGTATCGGAAGCTTCCAGACATGCTGCACCCCCAGATAGAGTCTGCCACCTTTATTTGAGATCCGCACCGTTTCCCACAACAGAACATATGTTATAAAAGCGCGTGTGAGAAAGAGAAGGAGCGAGAGAAAGAAAGAAAGATCAGAGGGAGATATCCAGTAGATAGAGAGAGAGAGAGAGAGAGAGAGACAGAGAGAGCTAAGATTTCAGAGGTATCCCTCCACCCTTTCATTTCTAATTCCAGAGAGTTTCACGCCATTGCGGAACTTCAATTATCACCACCAAGCTCGCAGCTGTGCTGTGGCCTCCATGGCAACACCTCATACCAGCACATACAGTTTCCTGCTCAGGATAGAGCCTGGGCAGCCAGACTGACCAAGAGGAAGGCGTGGGATAATAGAATAGAACGTTTCCACCAATGGACGGACAACATTGTATTTGTGAGAGCCTTGTTGTAATTCCTGTGATGACATTGTATCGGTGACAGTGTTACATGCACTGCTGTCATGCCGGGTTTCGAACTCAAGACCTCCAACTTGCCAACATGCCTACCAACCAGCTACGCCATCGAAAAGTGAGCTCATTGATGGCACTGGTGGACTGTACTCATACTGAGGAGTGAGTTTACCAATTCACCACGGCTACGACAGCAGTGCTGTGAGGACTTGCCGTAGTGGAGGGTCTCAGGTCTAAAACCAAGGTGAAAACACGTGATGATAAAACATACAGTCGTTTCATTGGAGCAGCATTCTCACCAATATGGGGAATGTCACACTGGAAGAAGTGTGGGACACAGAGCAAATACTCAACATGCAACACAACAGCTTAACCATAACATCACACCATTGACCCCTTAACTCTACGGAGGTCAGAATCCGCAGTGGAGGTCAGAATCCGCTATGGAGGTCAGAAAAGAAAAATGCTGTTAGCATCACACTCCTTGACATGTAGCTTTGGAGTCTCCAGAGTTGTATCTCTGCTCCAGCTCTACTTTTTGAACAGAGGAGAAGAGAGGGCCGAGGGAATGAAGAGCAGAGCGGAGAAACCTTCAGACAGGCCACCCATCCATCAGTAGAAGCACCTTACAAACAATACAATGGTGTTTATCGCTCTCTCTCTCTCTTCTCTCTCTCTCTCTCTCTCTCTCTCTCTGTCTCTCGCTCTCTCTCTTTCTCCCTCCCTCCATCCCTCTCAACCCCCCTTCCAGCAAAGGTGATCAGAGAGATCTGGTGTAAAGCAGGATTTACAGCTGAGTTTTGATGATTAAAATGTCTTGGCAGGCCGAGAGGACCCTACATATTTAACCCCTCGACTCCCCAGGCCAGCCAATAATCCACACCCTGCACAGCACCACAGATGAAGACGGATAATGTGCACTGTCACTCCATATGTGGGCGGCAGCCAAACCCGACAGCTGTTGTGGTTGTTCTGCTACAATGTGTTGATTGCACATTACTGCACACGTCTACAGTACATTCTAGAAAGCCTAAACGAGGCAGGTGACAAGCTTGTATTACATTATTGGTTCTGTTTCGATAACGAGTCATATTGTTGTAATCTTAGGCATGTGTGATTTCTTCTATAAATGTTTGATTTGGTTTCGTCTGGGACATACTGAAACTGTTGTCTCATCGTACAATGATATTATGTGTATTGTGTGGTGTGCGTGTATGCTTGTGTATTCTCTCTGAGTGTGACTTTGTGTCTTGTGTGTCTGTGGTCTCTGAGGCAGAGATATAATCACCAGAGACAGGAAGAGGCAGAGTTATCTGGTAACATGGTTTCCTGCTGCGGTTTTCACTTCTGGTCGTGTCAGACATGCTGAGTTTTCTGTCTGTACACACACACACACACACACACAGACCCACATGAACGCACACTCTAAAAACAGGGAAACAGCATTATTTAAGCGTTGAGACTTTTGTCAATACCAAGCTCATTTTATTACACAACAACGTCATATTAACGTCACAACATTATAGATTTGAAGCTGCTGCTAGTCATTTATTAGCATGTTTAGTTTATGGTTCCTAGGTTCTGTGTACGAGACATTGATTACAGTAAATGAGTGTTACGTCATATAAGGTCCAGTTTAGCGAAAGAGAAAACAGGAGTGGAAAACATGCCTCTCCCACACAGGAAGTGACTGATCAACCTGGAAGATGGATCAGCATCAGCCCCGGTGTGCCCATCACCTCTGACAGACTGTAGGGGTTTCAGTAGGACTACAGGTTGTTTTGGTGCAGTTATAGTGTGTATGTGAAGCCCTCTGTTGTTGGAAAATAAGGCCTGTTGCAAATACAATTTGATTTGATTTGATTTAAAAGGGTCTAGGTGGGACTATAAGAGTTTAGGTGAGACTTTAAGGGTATAGGATATATATAGCTAAGACTGTAGGGGTAGAGGTAAGACTGTAGGGGTAGAGCTAAGACTGTAGAGGTAGAGGTAAGACTGTAGGGGTAGAGGTAAGACTGTAGGGGTAGAGGTAAGACTGTAGGGGTAGAGGTAAGACTGTAGGGGTAGAGGTAAGACTGTAGGGGTAGAGGTAAGACTGTAGAGGTAGAGGTAAGACTGTAGAGGTAGAGGTAAGACTGTAGGGGTAGAGGTAAGACTGTAGGGGTAGAGGTAAGACTGTAGAGGTAGAGGTAAGACTGTAGAGGTAGAGGTAAGACTGTAGAGGGTAAGACTGTAGGGGTAGAGGTAAGACTGTAGGGGTAGAGGTAAGACTGTAGAGGTAGAGGTAAGACTGTAGAGGGTAGAGGTAAGACTGTAGGGGTAGAGGTAAGACTGTAGAGGTAAGACTGTAGGGGTAGAGGTAAGACTGTAGAGGTAGAGGTAAGACTGTAGGGGTAGAGGTAAGACTGTAGAGGTAAGACTGTAGGGGTAGAGGTAAGACTGTAGAGGTAAGACTGTAGAGGTAGAGGTAAGACTGTAGAGGTAGAGGTAAGACTGTAGGGGTAGAGGTAAGACTGTAGGGGTAGAGGTAAGACTGTAGGGGTAGAGGTAAGACTGTAGAGGTAGAGGTAAGACTGTAGGGGTAGAGGTAAGACTGTAGAGGTAAGACTGTAGGGGTTGGCATGGGACCGTAGAGGTTTAGGTTGGACTGTAGGGCTCAAGAAAAGGAGGAAAACCGGCCAGGTGCGCACAAAGACTACAGAGACTGATGTACGAGAAAGCAAAGGACCTCACAGGAGTTGTGGTCGTCTTGTTTTCTGTACAGTCGTAGAGTGAAACGCCTGATGGTTAGTATGATGTCTGTGAAGAGCTTCTCTGCAGCACTGGGGGTCTCACAGAAAACAGGACAGATGCAAGGAAAGACAAAGTGGAACATGTTTATTGGTTTAGTCTCACTGGGCGGCCCTGACCATCTGCAGACGTGTTAACGGAGCAGAACAGAACCCCAGAGAGACTCATTAGCAGCACAACGCTATAACCTTCCTTTCTGACAACCACAAACAGCTTCCTACACGTTGGACAGGAGAGGAGATAAGAGGGGAGAGGGGAGAGGGGAGAGGGGAGAGGGGAGAGGGGAGAGGGGAGAGGGGAGAGGGGAGAGGGGAGAGGGGAGAGGGGAGAGGGGAGAGGGGAGAGGGGAGAGGGGAGAGGGGAGAGGGGTCGAGTGGGGAGAGGGGATCGTGGGAGCGTTTTGAGACGGGGGAGCACAGATCGCTGAGCGAGGGGCGCGGGATCGCGTGAGAGCGGGAGCGTAGGGTAAGAAGAGGTGAGGAGAAACTTGTGGGAGGATGAAGGTGATGAATTGGACCCGAGACACAGCAGGTCAGTAAGGTCAGTCCCATTTATCAGGCTGACAGGTATTAGTAGGAAGTGTGATGTCATCGGTCAGGGAGGAGAGACAGTTCTGCTGGCCCAGGGGACATGACTCAGGCACACCCTGTTTGGTTTCCACTTGATGACTCTCTTCAACATAATTCTGTCTGTCTGTGAGTCAGTCAGCCAGCCAGTCAGCCAGTCCCACAGTGAGCCCATCATCCACCCTCACCAAGCATGTCCTCCTCCCTCCCCTTCATCCCTTTCCTCCTCTCTGTCCTCCTCCCACATACCCCCCTTCAGCCCCTGTCCACATTCCTCTCCCTCTCCCCCTCCGCTCTCGCCCCTCCTTCAGGAACTATTCTGGCACGGACTGTCATCTCCATGGCGACAGCACGGTGACAGTGGCAGATCAAGCCAAACCTCATTCAGACAATCTGTAAGAGACCACGCACACACACACACACACACACAGCTCTGTAGCCCAGCCCACTGACCCGCCATTGGTGAGCTTGTGAGATTTATGGGTGAATCCCCTCTTACAGTCAGGGTGAAGGCTTCTGGAGGGCATAGATAAACCATTCATGCTTTGTGTGTGTGTGGGGGGTGGGTGTGGTGCTTGAGTGTGTTTACAGGACGATGTGTGTTCATGCATGTGTGTGTGTGTGTGTGGCACTGTCTGTGATAAATCTATCAATGGACCACCATTGAATACAGGCCTGTAAACCCTGAAAGAGGAGAAGAGATACTTTGGCTGTCAGTTAGACAACATCTCCAGTAAAACTATTGACTGTGAGACGCACCATTTACTATATCTACCATGGCAACAGTGAGAAGTTCTCACAACCGGCAACATACATGTCTTTGCTCCATGGGAAAAAAGAAGAGCCAACAGGCATGGACTCAGGCCTGGGTGTGTTTTAGGAGGGTCGGGATGGCCTGTTAAGAGTCTGAGGTGAGGGGGAATAGGAGGGCAGAGTCGCAGGAACGGTGTCAGTCCCTGGGGCTTGGGGACGTGAGGGGTAGGTAGAGTACAAGGGCTGTTTTCCCCAGAAATACAGGCTTGGAGAACACTGGCTGGAGAATGCAGGCTGGAGAACGTAGGCTTGGAGAACACAGGCTGGAGAACGCAGGCTTGGAGAACGCAGGCTTGGAGAACGCATGCTGGAGAACACAGGCTTGGAGAACGCAGGCTTGGAGAACACAGGCTTGGAGAACGCAGGCTTGGAGAACACAGGCTGGAGAACACAGGCATTCCTGCAGTATTGTCCACAGGCCCAGGAATGCACTATCCAGCCTTTTATGTCCTAGGAGGCCCTCACTCCCCCCCACTACTATCTCTCTCTCTCTTTTTTCTCTCACACTGCACACACTGCACACACACACCCACAAACACAGACACTCTCTATTTTCTCGGTCCCTCCCTTCCCCCAGCCTGCCCCTGGTTGAAAGGCTGTTGTGGGTGAATGAACGCAGCCCTTTCAGGCTGAGGGCCGGTTCCACCAGCAAGCAGCCCCAGCCTCCACGCTCGCTCAGCGCCTCTTTATTAACACTGCCTTTGTTAGCTGGACCAGACACAGACCTGCAGCGCTCACACACACACACACACACACACTTACACACACAAAGACCCCTACAGACCTGGCGGACTGATCAGACAACAGCATTTGACCATCATCAGACCATCATGTGGTTTCAATGAGATCGGATTCATTTTTGACAACTCCAAGGCATGTGTGTGTGTGTGTTGTGTTGGTTTGTTTTACGAACTGACTTCCCTGCGTCTCTATGGCACATCCAAAGACGAAGGGAACTGGGTCACAGTCTGTGTATATGTGTGTGTGTGTGTGTCTTGGTGTAACGCACCAGGTTACTACCGCACAGGAGTGTCAGACTCCCCTTAAGCCCAGCCTTCATCATCATCCTCATCATCCCCATCATCCTCATCATCGTCATCAGCATCGATGTCCTCCTTCCTTCCTTCTTGTGTCCCTCCCTGCCTCCCCCCGATGTCCAATCCCTTTCTCATGGTGGAGTCATGAATTCCTTAAACGTAGGTGACTCAGGATGAAAACGTCCTTGTCAAACTCGCCGAGTCATTGACATGACCTTTTTAACCCTGCCTCCTCTAGGAAAACACTATTCCTGCTTGCCGGAGGGACGGAGGCAGAACTCTGCATGTGACTCATGTGACTTGAACATAACTCATCTACAGTTTGATACTTTATACACCCGTCCACCACCCAGTCCACAGACAGCGACGATGGGTTTCATCGCTCCGCCCAAGTGGCTTCTGGGTGGGGGTCGTTACCCTCAGCGAGTAAACCAAACGAAACATCGGGAGCGAATGAACCCAAGAGCTACAGGCGTCGATTTCAAAAGCACTCTGTTCCCAGCTGGCGCCCTCCATTTTTGTTGACAAACAAGTGCTCCAGACAAGTATCCCCTCTTGACCATGAATCTACCCACGCATTTCGTCAGCCGGCCTAAAGATCCTTTTCTAAGGAGAGCGTCGCATCAACAAAGAGCCCAGTCTCTCCTCGCCCTTCCCTTCCTCAGAGTCCCGAGGGCTGAGGGCCTCGGGACTTGAGCATACGTTTCCCACCGTCCTCTACTTCTCCAGCAGCTCGCCGTGGCTTGTGAGGTATGGAGTCAAGGAAACACCGATATCATGAAGGAGGGGAACGGAGAGGAGGGGCGGATTAGATAAAGGAGCCGATGAATAATTCATGCAAGTTTTGCAGGGGAACTCTTTTTCTCTCCATTTCTCACTCGGCCTTCTTTGCTCTTCTTTCTTTCGATCTCTCACTCTCTCTCATTCAGTCTCTCACTCGTTCTTGAACTGTTCTTACAAGTCCAGCCTGTGCTACACTGTGCTACACAAAATGTGTATAATTTTTTCTTCTCTCTCTCTCTCTCTTTGTCTTGAGGTCCCGTCGTCCTGCAGCCGCACAGCAGCCAGACTATTCTGAAATGAACACCGCCTTTCATGTGGCATCTTCTTGATCCCAGTCACACTCCCCCTCTCCTCCTCTCGCTCCTGCCAAGACTGTCTCCCTCCCTTCTCCACTACCAGGCCTGCTGTTTCCCCCGTCTCATCACCCTCCCAGCCCCCTTTGTCATCTCTCTCTCTCTCTCTCTCTCTCTCTCTCTCTCTCTCTCTCTCTCTCTCTCTCTCTCTCTCTCACTCTGTCTAATTTTTTATGTTTTTTCGTCTGTATATCTGTTAAGATCTCTGCTGGGTGTCTGCCTATTCGTCATTCAAGAGAACAACAGAAAGTTTCTCACAGGAAAATCAAATGCTAACACGTAGCCCAAGCTCCTCTCTTCCTCTCTGTCTGCCCTGCAATACCCCTCCCTCTCTCTCCCCTTATCTCTCCCCTTATCTCTCTCTCTCTCTCTCTGTCTGTTGTTGTTGGGGTCACACACGTGTGTCAGCGCTCACTCCCTGACGTTTTGCTAAATAAAGACATTTTGTGGCCGTGTCAGCAGCCGGCAGCCATTGTGCATTGTGCTGGTGGCAGCAACAGAAACTGCCCAACAGATTTGAATTGACATCAGCAAACAGCTAACAATGGCACGTCTAGGACTGACTGACTGACTCACTTACCGGCAGAGAGCTACAGAAACAACAGATCTGCTGCACCGGGTAGCACAGAACACAGAACACAGAACACACACACACACACACAGACACACACTAGCACACACACGCCACTAGACAGACCCACCCACAATGAAGCCACAGTCCCAAACAAACAACAGCAGCGAAAGATGAGCATGTGAGGTTATTTTGAGAGATGAGTATTCTGGGGTGTGCTGTAGGCCACAGGTCTTGTGGCTGTTAGTTGAGGTCTAATCACTCCTAGTATGTCAGGGGTGTGTCAAACCTGTGTGTCATATCCTCCTATCCACCCCAACATCACCCACACACACCCACCACACACACACATCCCACACCAGACCCCAGTGACTCCCATCAACCGCGACGCCGACAACTTACAAGCCGAATCTCCCGCTCCCTTTCTCTCCCTCCCCGTTTGGACGCATGTCTTTCTTTTGTTTCGCCCCCACCACTCTCTCTCTCTCTCCGTCTCCACTGTTCCCCCTTCCTCCCCTTCTCTCTCTCTCTCCGTCTCCACTGTTCCCCCTTCCTCCCCTTCTCTCTCTCTCTCCGTCTCCACTAGTCCCCCTTCCTCCCCTTCTCTCTCTCTCTCCGTCTCCACTAGTCCCCCTTTCTCCCCTTCTGTCTCTCTCTCCGTCTCCACTGTTCCCCCTTTCTCCCCTTCTCTCTCTCTCTAAAGTCGACCCCTCCACAGCTCCTGGGACCGGGAGGCCACAGTTGACCTTTGACCTCAGCCCTCATAAGAAGCCATCAATGACGTCTCATACCTTTTAACAGGGTGTGTAAACATACCCCTGGTATAACTCGCGGCCTGTGGAGATGGGGGGGGGAATTAATGAATGGGCAGGGAAAGGTGGGAAAAAATCACACATTCCATTGATATAAAACATGATTCTGATCATATTTGAGGGTGAAGTTTTTATTTCTAGAACATCCTGCATCTCGATCACTCCTACACCGGTTTGACCAGCTAGACCAGTCTGTACTAAAACGACGGTAAGGAACCACTCAATTGTAACCACAGACTCTGACGGATCTCTCTTTAGAACTCTGCAGTTAAAGAGTTAATAGAGTTTCTGTGTCTGTCTGTGTGTGTGAGAAAGTTTGAGTGTAAGCCCTGTGTCGGATCCAGACAGTGGGGGGGTGAGGTGGGTTATGGCAGACAGTTGGGGGGGTGAGGTGGGTTATGGCAGACAGTTGGGGGGGTGAGGTGGGTTATGGCAGACAGTGGGGGGGTGAGGTGGGTTATGGCAGACAGTTGGGGGGGTGAGGTGGGTTATGGCAGACAGTGGGGGGGTGAGGTGGGTTATGGCAGACAGTTGGGGGGTGAGGTGGGTTATGGCAGACAGTGGGGGGGTGAGGTGGGTTATGGCAGACAGTTGGGGGGGTGAGGTGGGTTATGGCAGACAGTTGGGGGGGGTGAGGTGGGTTATGGCAGACAGTGGGGGGGTGAGGTGGGTTATGGCAGACAGTTGGGGGGTGAGGTGGGTTATGGCAGACAGTTGGGGGGGTGAGGTGGGTTATGGCAGACAGTTGGGGGGTGAGGTGGGTTATGGCAGACAGTGGGGGGGTGAGGTGGGTTATGGCAGACAGTTGGGGGGTGAGGTGGGTTATGGCAGACAGTGGGGGGGTGAGGTGGGTTATGGCAGACAGTTGGGGGGGTGAGGTGGGTTATGGCAGACAGTTGGGGGGGTGAGGTGGGTTATGGCAGACAGTTGGGGGGTGAGGTGGGTTATGGCAGACAGTGGGGGGGGTGAGGTGGGTTATGGCAGACAGTGGGGGGGTGAGGTGGGTTATGGCAGACAGTTGGGGGGGGTGAGGTGGGTTATGGCAGACAGTTGGGGGGGTGAGGTGGGTTATGGCAGACAGTTGGGGGGGTGAGGTGGGTTATGGCAGACAGTGGGGGGGTGAGGTGGGTTATGGCAGACAGTTGGGGGGGTGAGGTGGGTTATGGCAGACAGTGGGGGGGTGAGGTGGGTTATGGCAGACAGTTGGGGGGTGAGGTGGGTTATGGCAGACAGTTGGGGGGGGTGAGGTGGGTTATGGCAGACAGTTGGGGGGGTGAGGTGGGTTATGGCAGACAGTTGGGGGGGTGAGGTGGGTTATGGCAGACAGTGGGGGGGTGAGGTGGGTTATGGCAGACAGTTGGGGGGTGAGGTGGGTTATGGCAGACAGTTGGGGGGGTGAGGTGGGTTATGGCAGACAGTTGGGGGGGTGAGGTGGGTTATGGCAGACAGTTGGGGGGGGTGAGGTGGGTTATGGCAGACAGTGGGGGGGGTGAGGTGGGTTATGGCAGACAGTTGGGGGGGTGAGGTGGGTTATGGCAGACAGTTGGGGGGGTGAGGTGGGTTATGGCAGACAGTTGGGGGGGTGAGGTGGGTTATGGCAGACAGTTGGGGGGGGTGAGGTGGGTTATGGCAGACAGTTGGGGGGTGAGGTGGGTTATGGCAGACAGTTGGGGGGGTGAGGTGGGTTATGGCAGACAGTTGGGGGGTGAGGTGGGTTATGGCAGACAGTGGGGGGGTGAGGTGGGTTATGGCAGACAGTTGGGGGGGTGAGGTGGGTTATGTCAGACAGTTGGGGGGTGAGGTGGGTTATGGCAGACAGTTGGGGGGTGAGGTGGGTTATGGCAGACAGTTGGGGGGGGTGAGGTGGGTTATGGCAGACAGTTGGGGGGTGAGGTGGGTTATGGCAGACAGTGGGGGGGTGAGGTGGGTTATGGCAGACAGTGGGGGGGTGAGGTGGGTTATGGCAGACAGTTGGGGGGGGGTGAGGTGGGTTATGGCAGACAGTTGGGGGGGTGAGGTGGGTTATGTCAGATAGTTGGGGGGGTGAGGTGGGTTATGTCAGATAGTTGGGGGGTGAGGTGGGTTATGGCAGACAGTTGGGGGGTGTGGTGGGTTATGGCAGACAGTTGGGAGGTGAGGTGGGTTATGGCACACAGTGGGGGGGTGAGGTGGGTTATGGCAGACAGTTGAAGACAAAGATGAGAAGGGGAGATGCTTTTTCCTCTTATTTCGTTTTTAGACAGCAACCTTATGGGTCCGTTGCTGACTGACCAGTATTGTGAATTTTCGCTTTCATGGTTAGCCTACTACTTGTGCATGCAAGCTGCTTACTAAAGGAGTTAGACCTATTAAAGGTCCAAGAACAACATTACATCCAATCCTTTATACATGCTATCCTGTCACAGTTAGAAGCAACAGGCAGGGAAGGCTGAGGGACACCCAAGCAAAACAAATGTTAAAGTTGTCAATGAGTACAGGACGTCATATGTGTATATTTTAATTACACTTACAATTGTGTAGCGAACGATAACTAAGATCAAGCTGTCATTTAATACTTTTAAATAAGATTAAAGTATTGTACTTTGTAGCTTGGCCAAACACAACACATTTGACCTATCCTTTACCACAGTAGAAATACAGCACAAAACCAGCTCCACTCAATGTCAATTTCAAGTACATTTTCTTTAAAATATTTACATTATGTAATTTTCTATTATTGTTCATGGTGACTTGATGAGCGTTATCATAGTATAATATTATAGATACAGGTCCTCTGTACACCCCCAGCACAAAATGACCAAAATACATTTATAAATTTGTGTAATGCCCTCTGGTGGTCATCCAGCATATACACACTGTAGCACGCATCTGAAAACGTCGGCAACAAAACTTTTGTTTTTTAGTTATGGCAGTGGTCATCGAACAATCAGCAAAACACCTGAACCAAAACAGCTGAAGACATGTACACATACAATATTTTCTGTTTATCAGCATGTATTTCTTGTTTATCTCTAATTGATTTGTAGTTAATCAACATGGATAAGCTATGCATCTTTTTTCTACTAATTTCCGGTTCATGTACATGGGTTTCCTGTCTGTCACATCCTGTCCATATGTCTGAATGGATCGATTTTATCAGAATTGTAGAAAAAAGTTCAACATTTGTTTTGTGAATGCACACAAAGGACATTACTATGGAATTATAGCATCTCCATGGTAGTAGTTTTAGTTATAATGTGATTTTGTCATTTAACATTCCTCCCAGTTCCTGGACAGTGCCCTCACTTCCAGTGAAGGAGGTGATGTCACAGGACCGGCCCAGCACACTGTTGACAGTCATCCAGGCTGGTATTATCTTCAGACCACACCCCAGCAGATCCACCACAATCATGATCTTATCATCTGCTCCTTATCCCCAGGGAGGAGAGATGATTCAGAACTGTTTTCCCGTCAACATTTCCCGTATCCCAGCATAAACACATAAACCTGCTCAGATTAGACCGGCAAGCAAGTAACCCTTACCAGAGTCTGTTTTTATATGGTTGTGTGGATGGGTTTGTAACTGGTAGATATCTGTTTCGTGTGTGTGTCCCCATCATATTGATGAGTTCAAGCTCAAGTCTTTTATTGTCCGATGCACAGAACAACACAGGGTCAGATTGGGCACTGAAATTCTTAGGACAAGACAACGCAAAGCAACCTGGCATAACATACCATATAAGTACACAGAACATAGATTACATCTATGATAAGCAAAAATATAGTAAACCTCCTAAAATATAGTAAATCTCCTAAAATATAGTAAACCTCCTGAGTTCAATTGATGAGATTAGCTGAATTGCAGTGTTGAATACAGGAACACAATCATTCAGGCCTATAGAGAGTCAGGTCAAAACTGGCACTGACATATCTGTCTCCTGATGTGGTTTCCTCACGTATTTTTTTCAATACTTTTAACGAGTTTCCTCAACTCTTAACGCACCAACACACGTACAACACACGATTGGCAAAATGGTTAATTTCATGCTCAAAATCACACACTGTAAACTAAACTCCAACACAACATTTTCATAACACAAAAATACACACAGATAACAGAAATACGCGATACAGCTTCCGTTTAGAGTAATTAATCAGTTGCCCTTGTCCCACTCCTCTCCCTTGTCCTGGTACTTGTCTTCGTCTCTCTCGTGCAGGCATTTTTCTTCGTGTTGCTCTATATTGTTCTTTTTCCACACAAGATCAGCCCAAAAAGTTAGTCTTTACTGTATATACCATATGGTCATGCAATTGAAAGAACCTCAACACCTGAGTGTTTTCTATTTGGGAGTTGGGATTTGTTTGTTTGATAACTTCAAACAAATGTTTCAGAATCAGTATGAAAATCTGAATTGAGTTTCATCGCCAAGTAAGTGTCACAAACAAGGAATTGACTTTGGTGAGCAGGTGCAAACAGTGAACATTTACAGGCAGAGCTATACAACATAATATCAAATAAAAATACAATATAAAATAAAGATACAATATATATAAAAAAAAATTATAATAATAATAATAGTAAATATAATAGTAACATTTAAAAAATGCACCAACCGACGGAGGCAGCAATCATCGGTGCCATCAGCAATACAAGTATGTCAATGGAATACAATGGCTATTTCTCAGTAGCAATGGAATAAAATACAGGGTATATATTTTTGTTTCAATTCACAAAATTAACAGCTGTTCACTTTGACTTTATCCAATAAGTTAGGTTTCAAAACATGATGTTATCTGTTCTGACATACAGTGTGAAACATTAGTAAATTGGGCAGTAAACATTTTTTGGTCTTGGTTGAGCTTGTGTGTAAAAGAAGTTCAAGGATTAAAAATGTGTGTTTACTCTATGCATTTTGTGTCAAAGCAACAATAAATGTGTTAATTGCATAGCCAAAAAATTGTCCTAGAGATTTGATAAAATACCGTAAGAACTGCAGTTTTGTTTGTTGTGTTATCGTCTACGAGTCGTCAAAGAAGAACCTTGCCCATCATTTGACCGTCATGTCATTTCAATCAGTAGATGAACCTTAGACCTTAGTCTTTCTCTCTTTCCTACTGTATTCTCTCTCTCTCTCTCTCTCTCTCTCTCTCTCTCTCTCTCTCTCTATCTCTCTCTCTCTCTCTCTCTCTCTCTCTCTCTCTCTCTCTCTCTCTCTCTCTCTCTCTCTCTCTCTTGCTCAGTTCTCTAATGGCCAGGTACCTGTGCACAAGCACGCACGCACACATGCGTGCACACTAAAGTAAGGGGAGGATCGTTGAGTGAGTTTCCAAAGTCTCCGTATAATGATTGAACGCAATGGATTAAAACAGATATGTGGCATTCTGCAATCTCTTAAATTTATGGTCTTACAGCAGGATGAACTTTGGCACTGACAACAGCCAACCTCGGCTATATCCGAGAATCACAAAGTTATAGAACTGGACTCTCCTTGACATGCTACAAGGACAGCTGTAGCCACGCATCTGAGACTTAACGCTTTAATTTTTCTTCTGTCCATTGGAGCCCTCTGGGTGTTTGAAGCTGCAGGGATGATCAGCAGGAACACCAAGAACGTTCTAGTGGTGTCCATAGGTTTCCTGTCCCTGTTCACAGCCTATGGAGGTCTGCAGAGCTTACAGGTGAGCACGTTTTGACAGGATTTGACAGACAGGAAACCCATGTAGGTGAACAGGAAATGAGCAGAAGAATGATAAAATAAATAGCAAATCCATGCGGATTAACTACAAATAAATGATAGATAATTGATAAAAAGGACATATAGTATGTGTACATGTTTTCAGCTGTATGGTATGATGGGAGCTTGCTTTGACTTCAGGAGAAGAAGATATGTGACTCATATGTAACTTTCGTGTGAATATGAGCAAATCTTAATAGTCTTGACAGACACATTTCAAGGTACCATGCGTTCTCCTCCTCATCCTGTCTTCATATCTTCCCGTCTCTTTTCTCTCCAACTCCTAATGTTGTTTCTCCCTCCGCGTCCTCGCTCCCTTTCCCTCCTCACCACCTCCCCTTCCCCCCATCTTTCCATCCGCCTTCACATCCCTCCATCTCATCCCACCTTTTCCTGTCCTTCTCCCTCCAACCTCCGTCTCCTTCCATCTTCTCCACTCCCGTTCCCCCGTGCAGAGCAGCTTGAATGCGGAGGCAGGGATGGGCGTGGCCTCTCTGAGCGTCATCTACGCGTCCATCATCCTGTCCTCCATGTTCCTGCCGCCCATCCTCATCAAGAACCTGGGCTGCAAGTGGACCATCGTGATCTCTATGGGCTGCTACGTCGCCTACTCTTTTGGAAACCTCTACCCCGGCTGGTAACACAGACCACCTTCTCAGAACAACACATTCATTACTCTGTACCCTTCAAATAAACTAGAAACTAACACTTAGTGTCAGTGACTACAGCAAGGTGAATCTAGTGTACCACTAGTACAGTGGTTTAACTACTCCGACCTCTGAATAACCCCCCCTTCCGCCCCTCCCTGCTGCAAGGTACACCCTGATCCCCACCTCCTTCATCCTGGGTATGGGGGGCTCCCCCTTGTGGTCGGCTAAGTGCGCTTACCTCACCATCGCTGGCAACCTGCAGGCGCCCAAGGACAACAAGAAGAGTGCTGATGTCATCAACCAATATTTTGGCATCTTCTTCCTCATCTTCCAGTCCTCAGCTGTCTGGGGGAACCTCATGTCCTCACTTATCTTTGGGCAAGACACTAATATAGGTACACACACACACACACACACACACAATACATGTCAAACTGGTTGAAATCCATGCTTGTCAAAGTAAAAGTTGTCCATTAGTTTTAGGATGATACTCGATTTTAGGGTGTGTGTTTATCATAACTACCATATCTGAACTGCAGAACTTTATGGTGTCTAACCTATGGTTCTGAGCAACAGCAATGACTCAATGACACAATGATTTAGGGTCAGACTTAAACATCACACACAAATATACTTGTGGAACTTCCCCATCCATTTAATATTTCTGGGTTTAATATTCCTGGGTAGTGTAAATCAAGTGCACCACATGTCTGGTAACAGCACAGAAACTGGCGAGGTCAAAGAACATTGTGCGTGTGTTCTGCTGCAGCGGACATTCCTGAGGAGTACCTTCAGCTCTGCGGAGCCGGGACCTGCGAGGAGATCGTCTTTAACACCACCTCCAACTCCACCAGGCCTGAGCAGAAGCTGATCTACACGCTGGTGGGCAGCTACATCGGTGTGGGCGTGCTCGCCATGATCATTGTGGCGGTGTTCCTGGACAACATCGACCATGAGCAGACGAGGGAGTTCCGGGGGAACCGTGAGCCGTTCTGTAGCACGTTCCTGGCCACGTTCCGTCTGCTGAAGGACTGGAGGCTAATCACTCTCATTCCCCTCACCATGTACAGTGGGTTTGAACAGAGCTTCCTGTCTGGGGAGTACACCAAGGTGAGGAGGGGTGGGCGAAGGGGGGGGGACTCAACATTGTAAAGTGTCCGGCGTTCCTTGTTCTCCTCAGCAGAGTTCACTAATATGTGGGGATAGATTCCACACTGTTAAGTGGGTTG